>FR990007.1:12507500-12513400 GCA_905404265.1 Fabriciana adippe
TCTTAGTTCTGAGATTTCTTGTTGTAGTTCTAAATTCTTTGCTGTTAGTTGTTGTTTTGTAATGTCTACTTTTGAGTTGATATCTTGGATGTCTTGGCTTTGGCGGTAGCTTAGGGCTCCCTCTTCAATAAATTTCACTAAGTCCGCCATCATTTTTCTAGTGAAATCGGACAAGTCAATGTCGTAGCTGTTAACCATAAATCCCAATTTTTGTACTGTGTCTTTTATCTCGTCTTTTATGGTCTTTTTCATGTTTCCCGCTTCGTCTAGCTTCTGTGATACGAGATCGACATATCCGTATGCTATGCTTGTTAATTCATTCACAGGTTTTACCAAGTCTGAAATTGTTCTACTGAAGACTGGAGTAGCTTTGTGGGGAGTAGGTTGTTCGTTACTCGTTGATGGGGTAAGCTGTTCTTTACTCGGTGTTTTTTGAGTAGCTTGTGATTTAGTTTGTGCTGACATCTTTGATTCTGTTTTATATTTTAGCTTAATTTGATTTGTGGTTTTTGCTGCTGGTTGTTTTGCCGTTTTTGGAGGTGTCCTATGCATTGTCGGAGGAGTAATTCGGCTCTCGTCCAAATTAAAATGTGAGATTATTTTTGTTTCTTGAGTGTATAGTGCTCAAGAAGTCGTAGTTGTATGCGCGGTGTATAGTCCGCGGTCTTATAATTACTAATCCTTACTAATAATTTACAATTGAACCTTATTTTTCACAATTAATGATTTTTTTATTATTATAGAAAGTGGATTTTTACAGGGGAGGGGTAAGGGGGGGGTGGTTAGGTTAGGTTAGGTTAGGTTAGGTTAGGTTAGGTTAGGTTAGGTTAGGTTAGGTTAGGTTAGGTTAGGTTAGGTTAGGTTAGGTTAGGTTAGGTTAGGTTAGGTTAGGTTAGGTTAGGTTAGGTTAGGTTAGGTTAGGTTAGGTTAGGTTAGGTTAGGTTAGGTTAGGTTAGGTTAGGTTAGGTTAGGTTAGGTTAGGTTAGGTTAGGTTAGGTTAGGTTAGGTTAGGTTAGGTTAGGTTAGGTTAGGTTAGGTTAGGTTAGGTTAGGTTAGGTTAGGTTAGGTTAGGTTAGGTTAGGTTAGGTTAGGTTAGGTTAGGTTAGGTTAGGTTAGGTTAGGTTAGGTTAGGTTAGGTTAGGTTAGGTTAGGTTAGGTTAGGTTAGGTTAGGTTAGGTTAGGTTAGGTTAGGTTAGGTTAGGTTAGGTTAGGTTAGGTTAGGTTAGGTTAGGTTAGGTTAGGTTAGGTTAGGTTAGGTTAGGTTAGGTTAGGTTAGGTTAGGTTAGGTTAGGTTAGGTTAGGTTAGGTTAGGTTAGGTTAGGTTAGGTTAGGTTAGGTTAGGTTAGGTTAGGTTAGGTTAGGTTAGGTTAGGTTAGGTTAGGTTAGGTTAGGTTAGGTTAGGTTAGGTTAGGTTAGGTTAGGTTAGGTTAGGTTAGGTTAGGTTAGGTTAGGTTAGGTTAGGTTAGGTTAGGTTAGGTTAGGTTAGGTTAGGTTAGGTTAGGTTAGGTTAGGTTAGGTTAGGCTAGGTTAGGTTAGGTTAGGTTAGGTTAGGTTAGGTTAGGTTAGGTTAGGTTAGGTTAGGTTAGGTTAGGTTAGGTTAGGTTAGGTTAGGTTAGGTTAGGTTAGGTTAGGTTAGGTTAGGTTAGGTTAGGTTAGGTTAGGTTAGGTTAGGTTAGGTTAGGTTAGGTTAGGTTAGGTTAGGTTAGGTTAGGTTAGGTTAGGTTAGGTTAGGTTAGGTTAGGTTAGGTTAGGTTAGGTTAGGTTAGGTTAGGTTAGGTTAGGTTAGGTTAGGTTAGGTTAGGTTAGGTTAGGTTAGGCTAGGTTAGGTTAGGTTAGGTTAGGTTAGGTTAGGTTAGGTTAGGTTAGGTTAGGTTAGGTTAGGTTAGGTTAGGTTAGGTTAGGTTAGGTTAGGTTAGGTTAGGTTAGGTTAGGTTAGGTTAGGTTAGGTTAGGTTAGGTTAGGTTAGGTTAGGTTAGGTTAGGTTAGGTTAGGTTAGGTTAGGTTAGGTTAGGTTAGGTTAGGTTAGGTTAGGTTAGGTTAGGTTAGGTTAGGTTAGGTTAGGTTAGGTTAGGTTAGGTTAGGTTAGGTTAGGTTAGGTTAGGTTAGGTTAGGTTAGGTTAGGTTAGGTTAGGTTAGGTTAGGTTAGGTTAGGTTAGGTTAGGTTAGGTTAGGTTAGGTTAGGTTAGGTTAGGTTAGGTTAGGTTAGGTTAGGTTAGGTTAGGTTAGGTTAGGTTAGGTTAGGTTAGGTTAGGTTAGGTTAGGTTAGGTTAGGTTAGGTTAGGTTAGGTTAGGTTAGGTTAGGTTAGGTTAGGTTAGGTTAGGTTAGGTTAGGTTAGGTTAGGTTAGGTTAGGTTAGGTTAGGTTAGGTTAGGTTAGGTTAGGTTAGGTTAGGTTAGGTTAGGTTAGGTTAGGTTAGGTTAGGTTAGGTTAGGTTAGGTTAGGTTAGGTTAGGTTAGGTTAGGTTAGGTTAGGTTAGGTTAGGTTAGGTTAGGTTAGGTTAGGTTAGGTTAGGTTAGGTTAGGTTAGGTTAGGTTAGGTTAGGTTAGGTTAGGTTAGGTTAGGTTAGGTTAGGTTAGGTTAGGTTAGGTTAGGTTAGGTTAGGTTAGGTTAGGTTAGGTTAGGTTAGGTTAGGTTAGGTTAGGTTAGGTTAGGTTAGGTTAGGTTAGGTTAGGTTAGGTTAGGTTAGGTTAGGTTAGGTTAGGTTAGGTTAGGTTAGGTTAGGTTAGGTTAGGTTAGGTTAGGTTAGGTTAGGTTAGGTTAGGTTAGGTTAGGTTAGGTTAGGTTAGGTTAGGTTAGGTTAGGTTAGGTTAGGTTAGGTTAGGTTAGGTTAGGTTAGGTTAGGTTAGGTTAGGTTAGGTTAGGTTAGGTTGGCTATAGATGTTAACTTTTTGGCTTGTTTTTACGGATTTGTTGTTTTGCTTGTGATTTGGATTTTTATGTTGTTTTTGTGTTAGTTTGCGTGCGGTTGTGTGTTCCGTGTGTGTCTGAGCCATGGACTCAGATGATTCCGCTGGGGCGGACACGGATACGTCCGTGGGGCGCAAGAGGCCCCATGTTACACCACCTCTGGCATCGTCCTCCGGTTCGGACACTGAAACGGGGTTGACCGTGTCTGCCAGGGCGGTAAAGACGCGTAAGGAGGGTCACGCTAAGCGTACTCAAGGTTCTGGGCTTGTGCGAGCTCGTGCGGAGTTGCGCAATATGGAGGAAGAGGCCCGTGAAAAGGCTTTTGAAGATGCGTTGGATTGGCGGGCGTTCCATGAAAGTGGAGGGAGCGCTCCCGTTGAAATAGAGTCGTTGGCCGATGAGGGCCCGGCTCACATTAACCCTGCTGATCAATCGGCAGAGGAATTGAGGGCGGCAGCTGGTCAGAGCGTGGCAGACATTATAGAAGTGGCTCAGAAATCTGGGAACCTGAAAGGCACCTTTATGAAGAGGTTAAAGGATTCGGCTGTCTTGCTCCAAAATATAGTGGAGGCTCTTGTCGGTCGCACGGCGGCGGATGAGGCTCGCCATCTGCAGGCTGAGAATGTGCGTCTGCGCCGGGAGACTGAGAGCCTTAGATCCGAGCTCAAGGCTTACCGCCGAGAGTTTTCGGGTATGAGGGCGGAGCTTGCTGCGACTAAGGCCGGCCCTTCTGAGGCTTTTGGCAGCGACTGGATGGAGGAGTTCCGTGCGTCGATTGTGGCCTCTGTTGGCACTATTTTAGATGCTCGCTTTGCGGGCATTGAAGATAGGCTTCTGCCCGCTGCTCCGATTCGTCCTCCTTTGGCTGCGGACAGGCGTGCTGTGGCGGTGGCGCCCTCTCCTGCTCCGGTGCCATCCACGGTGAGGCCGGCGCCGGCTGCGGCAGTGGCTACCGGGAGTTCGGCTGTGCAAAGGAGTAAGCCAAAGAAAAAGAGCGAGTCTCACTCTGCGCAAAGGCGTGCTCCAGCGCCTGCACCTGTCTTGGTATCTCTGCCCCCGCCTGCTCCGGTGGCAGGGTCGAGTCGTGCTGAAGAGGCACCGGAGGAGACCTGGGCCACAGTGGTTCGGAAAGGGAAGGGGAAGGGCAAGAAGTCCTCCCCTCCCGCGGCTGCGAATAGTAAGGCAGCGCCCAGTAAGGCTGCGCCGGTTCAGAGGGCTAGTGCCCCAGCTAAAATTAAGGTGGCGTCTCCGCCGCGCACTGCGGCAGTTATTATTACTCTGCAGCAGGAGGCTGCGGCTAAAGGCATTACCTACGCTCAGGTACTAGAGAAGGCGCAGCAATCTGTGGACCTGGTTCAGATTGGGGTAACTGGGGGATTGTCGGTGCGGAGGGCGGTCACGGGGGCGCGGCTTCTGGAACTTCCGTCCTCTGTGCCTTCCGAGGTGGCGGACAGGTTAGCAGAGAAGCTGCGCCAAGTGCTCGATGGCCTGGCCACTGTTGCCCGTCCAGTAAGGATGGCTGATTTGAGGGTGTATGGCCTTGACGACTCAGTCACCAGGGAGAAGGTGGCTGCGGCGGTTGCGCGGGCAGGCAACTGCTCTTTTGAGTCGGTCAAGGTCAGTGAGATCTTCATTGGGAAGGGTGGTATGGGTTCAGCCATTGCAAAGTGTCCGGTAACGGCGGCCAAGGTTGTGGCGGACGCCGGCAAAGTTTTGGTTGGCTGGTCGGCGGCCAAGGTTCAGGTCCTGGAGCAGCGCCCGTTGCGCTGCTTCAGGTGCATGGGCATTGGCCACACGGTGCCGGTATGCCCATCGAAAGTAGAGAGGGGGCGCCTATGTTACCGTTGCGGTAGCGAGGGGCACCAATCGGTGGATTGTTCCGCAACGGCAATTCGTTGTGCTGTGTGCGCGGACGCTGGGCGCCCCTCTGGGCATAGAATGGGGGGGAGCGATTGCAACCCGCCCATTACGAAGGGACTTCCGGCTCAACGGATCAGAGCCGCCCCTAGGATTGGAAGCCGCCAGGCTGGAGAGGAGTCGCAGATGTCTTCTTAATGTCTGGACAGTTGCGATTCCTACAGGCTAACGTCAACCACTCGGCTGGAGCGCAGGATCTGTTGCTGCAGTCCATGGCCGAGTGGGATATTGACCTGGCGGTGGCCGCTGAGCCCTATTTTGTCCCCTCCCAATCGAACTGGGTGGGGGACCTTGAGGGCTCGGTGGCAATTGTGTCTGGGAGCAGCACCGGCCCCCGTCTCTCGGCAATCGAGAGGGGCCAGGGACTTGTCGTGGCAGGGTGGGGAGAGTACGCCATTATTGGGGTGTACTTCTCCCCCAACCGCAGTCTGGCGGAGTTTGAGGTTTTTCTCGACTCCGTCAGTGCTGCGGTTTGCAGGGTGTCGCCGAGGCCCACTATCGTCCTCGGCGACTTTAATGCCAAGTCTCTGGCCTGGGGGAATCCCACCACGGACGCTCGCGGACGAGCTGTCCAGGTGTGGGCTCTACGCTCCGGGCTGTCCCTCCTAAATGTGGGGACAGCTTTCACGTGCGTGCGGCAGCAGGGGGGATCCGTGGTGGACCTAACGTTTGCCACCCCCGCCGTCGCACGCAACGTGTTGAACTGGAGGGTAGAGGAGGAGGTGGAGACTCTGTCGGACCACAACTATGTCCGATTCGAGATCTCCACCCGTCCGGTGCCGATGGACCGCCCTAGAGGGCCCTCTCGAGCGTTCCCGAGGTGGGCCCTTGGCCAGCTCGATGCTGAGTTGGCCCGTGAGGCGGCCATTGTGGAAGCATGGTGCTCCCAGGGGAGTGTGGTGGGCGCCAGCTCCAATGTGGAGGAGCTGGCTGGCCGCATGCGCGATGCCCTCACTAGGGTCTGCGATGCGGCCATGCCGCGGGTGCGGCGGTTGTGTAACCGACGCAGGTCGGTGTATTGGTGGTCACCCGAAATTGCACAGCTTCGGGTGGCCAGCAGCAGAGCGAGGAGGGCG
>FR990008.1:0-5000 GCA_905404265.1 Fabriciana adippe
TCAGAAAAATTAATAAATTCTATAACTTCCTAGCCAGTTGTCCAAACCCAAAGAGGTTTTCAGTCGTCCTTTTGTATTTAATCCCTCTATCCCATTAGCATAAAAACCCCCCCCCCCCCCCACCCCCCCCAAAAAATTTCCACTTTTTAAAATTATTTTAATTGCACCTAAACCGCCTTCCTTCACCCTATTCAACGAGGTGCCGCACACTATCCTCAGGCCCATACATTGGAAGGAATCTCTCATTTGCAGAAATTTGTCGCACCCCCCTCTCTTCACGGCTACACTGCTCGCTAACTAAATTCTATACCCCCTCTTTTTTCACCCGTAATAGGTACTCTGTCTATCAAAGTACAGAGACACTGATTTTCAGGCATTCATCTCAAATAATTTCCAAATTATTCCATATTTACTAAAACAGTCCCTAAGACGCCATTACCGAATAACGTTGTCGACCACATAGCTCAGAAACGGTGCGTCGTAGGCGAATTCTGAGTGGATTTTCGTTCTGTCGCCAGAAGCGATCTTAAGGTCAACCCATCCAACCATAGTATCAGAAAGTTCTTTTTCCCAAATTTTCACACTTCCAGGGGAATAACTTTTTTCCTGGAAGAGCTGACCTCGAATACATGATGGATCTTCATAATAGTGAGGGAGGGGCTTCTCCCCCCCCCATTCACCCCTCTCTCCCCTGCACCGTTTCCGACATAAACGATGTTGAATCTTTCGTTAACGCTCTGAAGAAGCTTTCCACACGCATCGTGGGTGCAGTAAGTGAAGGCAAAAGCGTCACCGCAGCCAATAAAAAACTGATCACCGCCGCCGCCGTAGAGATAATAAGGGTTGCTGAAATAGGTCCCAAAATAATAGCTGCCGAACACAGACCTGAACCGACACTTCAACTACAACAAGCCGACCTGAAGAGTGATATAATCACCGCCGTCAGGCAGGAGCTGGCCGATTTTAGGAAGCAAACCGTCGCCGCCACCACCACCAACCAGCAGCAACAGGGGCCGGGCACCCTGTCATACGCACAAGCTGCGAGCACGACCTCTAAGAAACAAAAGTCATCATCACCACAGACAACACCACCGGTCACCAGGCCGGCCCTCATCATCACCTCTAAAAAGGAGGGCTCCTCCTCGGCGGACACGCTGTCCTCTTGGAGGGCATCTGTGTCCTTCAAGGACACAAATTTCGCCCCGGCCGGAGTACATTTTGTCTCCAACAACAAGCTCCGGGTCGAATTTGACAACGAAACACACCTGCAAACTACCCTGAAGAAAGTAGGTGAGTCCAACCAATACATATCTGCAGAAGTCTCCAGAAAGTTAAAACCCATGTTCATTGTTAAGGGAGTGAATTCCGACATGTCACCAGAAGACCTCAAACTTACAATTATTAATCAAAACGACTCAATCAAAAACAACATTAAGGATAATTGCGACTTAGAGTTTAAATTTAAACGCCCCAATAAGAACGAGAAGCTGTATAACGCAGTCTTCATTACCGCACCATATTTATGTCAAACTGTTCTAAAAACTGAAAGGCTAAATGTCGATCACCAACGTCTGTACATAGAAGAATTCACTCCCCTACTACAGTGTTTTAAGTGTCTTAGGTATGGTCACACGCGTAAGCATTGTAATAACAATGATACTCACTGCTCCCATTGCTCAGAATCTGGGCATGAATACAATAACTGTCCAGTTAAGAAGGACCCTTCTAAAGTTAAATGTCACAACTGCAAAACTTTTGCTGAAAAGAGCAACGGGGGCAGTGATAAATTAGACCACAGCGCCACTTCTGACTCATGTCCGAGAAAACAATCAATGATCTATCGCACTCGTTTAAGGATTGATTATGGATCATAAACAACCAATAAATAACACACACAACAGACTTCACACACATCCATCATCATCTCATAATTACAACACTATACAAATCAATCTCGGACGAAGCAGAAATGCACTTCATGAACTATCCAAATTCATTAATGACCAAAACCCAGACTTTGCATTTATCACTGAACCTTACTCCGGCAATCAAGACCGCATGAAATTAGATAATACAAACTACACTCTATATCAATTTCCCACCGGACGCCCCACCCACGCTGCCATCGCCATCAGAAAAAACCTAGTTTCGACACTAGGCATGACTAGATACTCCAACTCTAACCTATGTATAATTCAAACTAAAGACAGTAACTCCAATCGTAGCATTTATTTCATTTCTGTATATATAGAACCTCGCATTGACACTTACAACACTCTTGAATCATTACAACTTTTCATACATCATCATCCTGACTCTAACTTCATCATCTGTGGCGACTTCAACGGTTGGCACAGCCTGTGGGGCTCCAATACGGATAACCGCAGAGGCAACCAAATAGTTGAATTCGTCACCATCAACGACTTGACCATACATAACTCAGGAAACGAACCGACTTTTAATACCATCACACACCGCACACCTCGTTCCTCCATCATAGACCTTACTATTACTAGCAGCCGACCCTTCATTCAAATAAAAAACTGGACTGTCGATCCTAACATCACCCCCAGCTCTGACCACAACTCCATCACCTTCCACCTATCATTTCACAATACAGAATTCACTAAAAACAAAAAGCTAACAACATTTAAATACAACACCGCTAATATTAACTGGAAAGGAATAATCACTGACTTTACTGAACTTATCGGGGACAAACTCCCCAACATTGACTACATTCATCAAGCCGACCCACAACAAATCGACATCATCATTAATGATCTCATTACCGCCATCCAATTCGCCTGCGACCGTTTACTCCCCCGTGCACGCGGCAGACAAACAAAACCACCCTTTTGGAACGACCAACTCCAGTCACTTAAACAGAAGGTACTTAAAGCTCATCACAAACTTACACGATACAAACGACGCGGTCTGCCCCTCGATGACGTAGTCACTGAAAGGAACGAGGCCAGACGCGAATATTCAGACGCCTTCTGCACTACTGCCACAGAACATTTCAAAAATTTTTGTAACCGACAGAATAAGGAAGATGTGTGGTCTGTCACCAACAGAATTATACAAACCAAACCCCTCTCGCACCCCCCCTCCACCCTCCTCCTCAATGACGGCAGTCACACTACAGACAGCCTCGAGACCGCTAACGCCCTCATTGATAACTTCTTCCCTCCCGATACCCCTGACTCCACTCCCTCTCAACATTCCATTAGAACCCTGACCACCACACCCATTAACACACCCTCAGAACCCCCCTTCACCACAACAGAGATCATAAATGGCATCAAACAAATGAACCACAAAAAAGCACCCGGGATAGACCACCTCACTGCCGACATCTGCCTCCATTTTACCAACCAGTTCCCTAACTATCTCACCGCACTTTATAATAGATGCCTTGAAATATCCTACTTCCCAACCGCATGGAAACTCGCTATCATTAAAATTATCCCCAAACCTGGTAAGACCAATTACTCCCTCCTTTCTTCCTTTCGACCAATAGGCCTAATTAACGTTTTTGGTAAATTGCTAGAGAGACTGATTATAGATCGCCTCAACTGCCACCTCAATACCCACAATCTCCATAATTCTCGCCAGTTCGGCTTCAAACAACAGACTTCCACCACACACGCCATTTTTACTGCCTTAGACCTCGTCAGATCTAAAAAAGCTGCAGGCGAGCACGTGATCGCCCTATCACTGGACATCAAGGCCGCCTTTGATAACGCCTGGTGGCCAGCCATCCTTAGCAGACTCCGATCATATAGTTGTCCCAGAAATATTTACCTGATCCTCCAAAGTTATTTTACCGACAGAGCTGTTGAACTAAACTTATCAGATTGCAAACTCACCAGATCCATGTCCCGGGGATGTATACAGGGCTCTGTTTGCGGTCCAACGATGTGGAACCTCATTTTGGACGAGCTTCTGGATCTTCCCCTTCCCCCTAATTGCCATATTCAAGCTTATGCCGACGACGTCCTCCTCATCCTGCACTCTCCCTCCTTATCCACTCTCCAAAATAACACAAACACTGCCTTGACTCAAATCAGTGCCTGGGGCAGCAGTGTTAAACTGCTCTTCGGGCCTGATAAGACCAAAATTATCGGCTTCACCAATAAAGCTACACAAATTAATATATACATGGACCACTCCAGACTGTCTTTTAGCAATGAAATTAAATATTTGGGAATTGTAATTGATAGAAAACTTAAATTCACTAGTCACGTCATACAGATAATAGAAAAATCTAAAAAACTATACCATAAGCTATTATTATTTACAAGACCCACTTGGGGTGTTCATTCAGATAATATCCGCATCATATATGAGCAAGTAATCACTCCAATCATTGCATACGCAGCTGGAGTCTGGTCCAGCGCTCTCCGCTACAAACATATCACAAATAAACTCCTCTCCCTACAGCGCCTCTTCGCCATTAAGATCATTCATGGCTTCCGCACATGCAGCACAGTCACCTCCATATCCCTGGCACAACTCACCCCCCTCCCTGATAAAATCAAAGCTATTGCCGATATTGAAATTGCTAAGCTGCGCGGTTCCTCCGACCTCCTTCCGTCCGACATCCCTCTTGAGAAACCCGCCCTTCCGTCCTCCCTACTCCACCCATCCCTCCGTCTGCCCATCTCCTTTAATGAAGTCAACAGCAAAGAGGAATTTGACGACCTAGACACACACCACTCCTGGCGCATCTTCACTGATGGCAGCCAGCATGACAATGTTGTAGGGGCTGCATTCGTGGCCATTGACCCACTAGACAATCGTACCGTCAAAAAGTTTAAACTCCACTCGACATGCTCAGTGTTCCAGGCAGAAATGCTGGCAATACTGAAAGCATGTCAGTGGATTTTACAATTAATTAATAAAAAGAACCACCCTGCCCACGATTCCTTCCATATCCTCTCCGATAGTAGATCTGCACTCACAGAACTCCTCAACCCTTACAGCCATAATCAATT